>JADDOH010006380.1:0-35503 GCA_016648135.1 Agrypnia vestita
AGGGGCAAGAAGCAAGCCGACTCCAGTGATGAAGTAGCTACCAGACTGCCGGCTGGCGCACCACACACCCGCATTTAACCACTGCGGACTTGACTGCTTCAGGCCAGTGCGAATGAGCATCGGCATACTGGAAGGATATAGCTCCAAGGGAGGGGCACTCATGTGACAATGTATAATACATTAGAAAGGAGTATCTGCCATCTTGATGGTGACCCAAGTGGCAAAAGCTGCCGGATTACCTGCCAACTTGATGGTGAGACCCAAGTGGCAAGGGGCCGCCCGGCCGGAAGGAATGGAGTAGCCGCCGACTTGATGGTGAGACCCAAGTGGCAAAAGGGCTACAGGAGCAGCCGCCAACTTGATGACGAGACCCAAGTGGCAAGATGGCTGCAGGATTATCTCCCACTTGATGACGAGACCCAAGTGGTGAGGTGGCTTCAGGATTATCTCCCCACTTGATGACGAGACCCAAGTGGTGAGGTGGCTTCAGGATTATCTCCCCACTTGATGACGAGACCCAAGTGGTGAGGTGGCTTCAGGATTATCTTCCCACTTGATGACGAGACCCAAGTGGTGAGGTGGCTTCAGGATTATCTCCCACTTGATGACGAGACCCAAGTGGTGAGGTGGCTTCAGGATTATCTCCCCACTTGATGACGAGACCCAAGTGGTGAGGTGGCTTCAGGATTATCTCCCACTTGATGACGAGACCCAAGTGGTGAGGTGGCTTCAGGATTATCTCCCAACTTGATGACGAGACCCAAGTGGTGAGGTGGCTTCAGGATTATCTCCCAACTTGATGACGAGACCCAAGTGGTGAGGTGGCTTCAGGAGCAGCCGCCAACTTGATGGTGACCCAAGTGGCGACATGGCTGCAGGACCAAATTATTTGTCAGCTTGGTGAAAGACCCAAGTGACAAAAGGCCGTCCCAGGCCTAGTATGGGGACCAAATTATTTGTCATCTTGGTGAAAGACCCAAGTGACAAAAGGCCGTCCCAGGCCTAGTATGGGGACCAAATTATTTGACAGCTTGGTGAAAGACCCAAGTGACAAAAGGCCGTCCCAGGCCTAGTATGGGGACCAATTATCCGCCATCTTGGAGGAGAACCAAGTGGCGGAGGCCAGCGCCACGGTCACTTAGACCTGCGCCGGTTGTGAGCCGTCCCAGGCCTAGTATGGGGAATGAATTATCTGCCATCGTGGAGGAGAACCACATGGCGGAAACCAGGGGCGCACGCGGTCATTCAGACCTGCGCCAGCTACAAGTCAGGGCGCACGCGGTCACTTAGACCTGCGCCGGCTGCAAGTTGCCAGGCCAAGAGGCCAAGGTCGGGAGGGCCCGGGCCGTGCACTGTGGGGTGCGCGGAGCCCGCCGAAGGCAACGTCCTGTCCTCACCGTGAAGTACAGACAAGCTGCACGGGGGGAGAATGTTACGGACAGGACATTGCCTGCGCCTACCGTCAGGCAACCGAAATTTCAAGCTCTGTGGTTGACGTAATCGCGTCATATAAATGATAGAAATTTCTGATGTGAATGAAGCAGAGCAAAGGCCCCTTTCAGGGCCAACGCCGATCGCCGTGCCCCGGCTGAGGATGGGTACCGTGCCGAGGACAGCGCGCGAGTTCTCGGCCGCGGTGGTTGTCCTTATACGTGTCTCGGCGTCAGGCGGCGGCACCCGGGAGAGGGGATGAGCGAATGCGGAGCCTCAGCTCCATGAGAACGCATCCCGCTGATGACAATGGAAATGCGTTAGAGTGCATGATCTGAAATGTGTATGTTTTGCTGAAAATATTATATGAAAATATTAATGTTCAGATTTTTTAACATTTCAGAGCTCTCTAATATGATGGAAATTAATGGTTTTGATTTCAGATGGACCTGAATCATAATTCTATGTAATAAAATACCGCATTTTCATTGTTTTAATAAAAAGAGCGGGCGGGAGATGTTTTTATTTGCGCACAAGGCGCATTTTGTACCTTATTCTCATCATATTTGCCTGATAAGCAACATTAAAGTTGTCTCAACACTTATAAAAGATAAGTAGTAGAGTCACACACATGCACACACTCTGTAAGACATAAAAAGTTGTCTACAGATGACACAATAAATGATTGACTGTATGGCATAACAGATTGCCAACAGATCATTGGTAAAAAACATACATTTTTTATGGCAAGGAAAAATCTAAATACTTTTTCAAATACATTATTAATGAGTGAATCACAATCACATTAATATGGAAACATAAGTCTGACACCACCAACACAAAACCAGCCGCCGCTTATGAGCGACATACTGGGCTGGGTTTTTTCCATACAAATTTTCATATAAACACACAAACCGGAATAACTTCCGTCAGAGGTGTCCGATTTTGATAATTCTTTTTGTATAATGATCAGTGGATCAAGACCTATCTAGAGAATATACACACTCATATGTGGAAATAATTTTGAATAAATTACAAAATTAGTTTTTTGTTGAAAAGTTTAAAAATTCATAACTATAGTAAGCTGCGACTTACAATAAAGTGTGATATATCAACAGATGCGCTGCGACGCACTCTATATAATAGACACAAAAAACTAAACCTAAAAGTTAATTTGGATTTTTAAGAGATTTAATTGTTGAAATTTTATAGCCCGCCGGGCCAGAAAATGAGATATATTTTAACTGTTGCTTTAATAATAATGTCTCAAGGTTGCCACGCAATATGTCAGACTGTTTATTGAGACGCAGTCAATGTAATGACATATATGTAAATCCTCCGGGGGAGGTGCGTTTAATTTAATAATTAAAAAACTGTAATATATGTAGTAGAAATAAGCGCCCGAAACGCGCCATTTGTATGCAAACTGTAACTTGTTTTAATTGGCTTCGAGGCCGGGGCCTCCTGGTCCCGGCCGAGGGTATAAATATCGCATTCAAGGCGGACCGACCCTCAGTCTGGTTTAAAACGCCGTGGCAAACCCTTCACGTGTGTTTCATTTACCTACCCGACTACCTCCTACGATTTTGCTGCCTGCTGACTTCGCTCGCTCTCAAGCTCGAGCCGAACTACGTCATCAAGATCTGCTGTTGCTGCCTGCTAACGCCGAGCGCTCTCGCTTCACGCCCGGTACTTGCTATCGGCGGCGATCGCCTTGCGGTGTGCTGACACGGAGCGGACATTCACGCTCGGTACCTACCGCTCCTGCGGGGTGCTGACTGCTGGCACGGATTTTGCCAAGCTAAGTATTTCTTCGCAGTACAACCGTCTTTTTTAAGACGATTATTCTTGACGACCTCGTCGAGTTTAGACATTTTGCTCGAAGCAAATTCTTTTGCTGTCGCCTCTGGTGCACATTTCCGTGTACTAATATCGCTCTTTTTCCAGCTGCTCACACGGTGCGCCCGTGCTGTGTGAGACATCCCGAAGGCTTCTGAAGCGGAATCAGCGGACCGCACCTGTATTGCCTGTTCTGTGCGGAACAGGAAGGGATTTTACAAAAATACGCGTTTTGAGTCTTTTTTTTAAACACTGTTTCTGATGCACTGTTCCGTATTACGAAGGAAAGAGAGATCCACGCCTTTGGGCCTGCCACCGCAAATGCCCGTTCACTAAACTTAGTCTTCTGGTAGTGGATGGTCGGTTCTACAACCCTGTTCTACAACCCGGTTCTACAACCCGGTTCTACAACCCTTGTGTTGTATGCAACGTTCCTTGAGTCTACTGAGGCAAGCGTAAAATCTGTTTTCGAATATTTTTAGGTGCGGGGGTTGGGAATATGTGTGCGGAAAAATATTTGTATGTGCATGTCTGCACACCCACACACCTTAGAGGGAATCTTAGAGGGAACTTTAACATTAACATTTCTGCTCTAACTTTTTTTATTTATTATTTTTTATATATTTTTTTATTAGGTTCTATTTAGATACAATTTGTACACGTTTAATATAATACTATATATGTATAATGATATTGTTGATATTATTGTTCTTAGTCCTCCTCACTAGGGGTTCCTGTGCTGAGGCGGACTAGTTTATACTTATATATTTTCTATTTTTAAATTACTGCGCAGTTTTCAATACTCCATCTAATTTATCTGCATCGACTTGTTTTAGCCACGCTTTTATCTTTTTTTTGAACTCTCCAATCTTTTCAATATTTTTGAAGGTTGGAGGAAGGATGTTGTAGAGCTTTGTTGCAAAATAGATATAGCTTCATCGGCCAAAAGTTGTGTTGTAAGTTGGTATATTTCTATTTACCATTTTACTGCCTCTCGTAATTGAATCTAAGGTTTGCTTCAATAGGATCCCTAAGAATTTTTTTTAACAATACATTACGAGGTATAATCATTTCTGATTGACATTGTCGTTACTGTTAACTCTTTCAAGACGCACATACAATTATCCTCTCGCTGCTTCCATACGAAACACGTTCGCAAATGTACCATAATTGATAATTGTGTTAAATGCGGATACCGGGAAAATTTTGCAAAACCGCTTCCACATGATCGCATTTCTTCCGAATCGAGTAAACCAGTCGTTCCAGGGGTATGATTTAGCTCTGCCCGGCCATTACTGGAGCGTGTGAAACGTGTTCCGCATATCTGCGGCGGTTGAAACTGTTGCGCCTGACAGTGGATGGTCCGCGTCTCGTATCACCGTGTTATTAACTATTTATCCTTATTTTAAAAGTCAACATGATTAAATTTAACGATCTGTTGCCCTGTTCCGTGTTAAACCCGGACTGTGTTCCTGCGCGGTGTTTTGCATATTTTCTCCTCGGTATGCGAAAGCACGCAAACATGAAGAATAGAAAGTACTGTCCACAGAAAAAATTGCTGCTTATGTGACCGTGGTGAATTTAAATACTATAGGTCGACCACAGTCAAAAGACCATTCCCTAATTTTGTCCGGTAAGAAGAAAGCGGGGGAAAGTTGCCTGGCAAGCCCGTATTACAAGCCTCAATGTGATATTCCAAATAAATGTATATTTTTTTAGTTTGAGAAAGGTTACTTACTTACTAAAAAAACTTATTTTGTGCTCATTTTTGCATCGTAACATTTTTTTTACAGCACACATATTTTTTGCGCACATTCTTTTGAATGCGGTCTAGCTATAGTTTCGATTTTTCATAATTGCATTAAATTAGTTGCGAATTAACCGAGGGTATAAAATATTTAAAATTCATTAATTCAAAATCGGTCACTTAATGATGTCATTGAATATAAAATATATATTTTTTAAATAAACTTTGCATTACTATTTTTATGTGTTATTTATCACTACTATAATTTTGAAAGAAGCAATCCTTCTCATCATCAGGTATAATTATTAACTAACTTAAATACAGAATTTTGTCGAGAATCGAGGGTCGCGATATGGGGAGGCAATTCATTCGAATTTAAAAAAAATCGTTTTACTCGAATAATAATATGTATTGGTAGAATTCTACTTAATTCTAAAACAAAAATAAGTATTTTATAAAAAATCGGGATGTAGTAAATAACTTGCGAAGGTATTAACATAAATATGAAAAAAAAATTGCGAGTAAAAGACTGTGCTGACTACCATTCCAAAAAACCGTTTTTCAGATAAGAATGTCATCTTTTTGTACATCGTTAGTTCTACTACGTATCGAGAATCTTTGTGTGACTTTCCATTATTGTTTTACAATGAAAAGTGATGCATTTTTCTTTTAATTTAGTGCAAGAATATCCCTTATAAAATTTGATTGTTTTTTTTTTTAATAAATATAAAATAAATAATGATATTTTGTCATATTGATGGGTAAAAATATCATTTTTAATGTTAAATATTAGAATTATGAGAACAAAAACCTTTAACCCTATTATCTCAGACTCGGAATGCATATTTTTGAAATATGATAGTCCTGCAGTCCGTGTGCGATATATGTTTGATTACATTTCATAGTTTACTTTCAATTTTTTTCTTTTTTTTTCGCGAATTATCCTTGTAAATTTTTTCTCTACCATTTCGGATAATGGAGATTGTAATTCTAGATTTGTACGATTGCGTGTATTAAAATAAATTTGTAGTCACTACTGATGTTGTCACACAGCGCCCCTGATGCATTTTGCTGATGACTTGAATAATAATGAGATCATTTTTTTCGGGTTTGAATTAACTGTATGACTCTTTGTGTGGTGTTAAGAAACGAATATCTAAAAACACTGTCATACACGCGTCACATTCTTCCCGGCCCTTTCTATAAACTACCGTCTTGCAAACATAGCGCATCGGATGGTGACCTGGATGACTTTTAACCTACATTATTAGCATTTAAATATATTCATTCAGTCAGAGATATTATAATTTAAAAGAAGTATGATATCTAAATTATCAAGACGAAAATTCGTTTGTATGAAGCAGAAAAAACTGTCGAACGGTGCGCTCTTACGACGTGAAATTTGCACAGCTTATTAAAGCCACTATTATTGCTTGCCCAACGTAAATTGGCGTGCGGCGACTTTGGAACTAAAACCCACCCCGCCCGCACCCGGCGGTAACTCCTCGCCCTGTCATTCAGTTCAATTTCGTATTTGCTCGGGAGCTGTGACATCTTGATTACCAATATACACTGAATTATTATGTCCAAAACATCCAAAACAGTCCGGGATGGTGCAAGAACAGTTGCCAATGAAGTATTAAAGTTTTGCGAAGTTGAAAAAGCAAATAATCGATCGATATTACCGTTTGACAGGTTGACAAATAGAGCGGCCGCCATTACTGAATCGTTTCTTTAGTGTTGCCCGACCAAATTTCTATTAAAGGCTTCGACACCGGTCACCGGACATTCTGTACATTATTTATTGTGTAACAAATTTACACCCTGGCAACTTCTGTTACGCGACAGGGACGCCCTCCCTCGCACGCCAATTTATACTGGTACATCTATATGAGCTTCAGTATCAGCTACGGTGCTTTCAAATTTAAATTTATCTGAAAAAAATAAGATAAAACACCACATGGTTTATTCCTTTAATTTTAAATTTTTCGAAATATAAATATAGATATATGTGGGGTATAAAAGCAAAGGCAGCAATATCAAAAAATTAAAAAAATGTTTTCAGTGCTGTCACCGAGGATTACTAATTTAAATAAAGGAGATTTTACATATTTATCCCTTCCAAACTCACGTTTTCTATAAATTTATAGACATTTTTTTACGACTTTATTATGACTTTATTAATTTTTTATGGATATTGCAGTCTTTGCTTTTAAATCCCACATATATAATTAAATGACTTCATTTCGACTTGTTTCTATTACGCAAACATATTTTTTCCAGTGCATTTCGGTGAAATGTGATGAAAAACGAAATTCATGTAAGTATGCTATAATACAAATTTTGGTTAAAGCCAGTTAGTTCATATAATTATGCTAAAAAAGACTGCCTAAAGAATCACTTATTTAAAATGCTCAAATTTATATAATTCTTCCAGTGTTGACTTTTAAAAAAATCCGTTATTATAAAAACAAATTGACAACCGAAAACATATTTGATTATTGTCAATGAAATATGTTGTAAAATTGCAAAAACAACAATGAAATGTGTTTTCATTAAAATACCATATTTCTAGTTTGATTTTAAATTTTATTTGGATAATATTTTTAATTTTATTCAGAAAAATTCGCGTAGAGACCACTTCAATATTAATTCGTATTATTTTCTACCTCGGATAATTCTCATACTGGTTTTTGCTTTCTTAGCGTGCCATTACAAAGCTTCTAAGGGTAAAAAAAGGTTTTAGAGCGATTAACACCTCCTTCGGGTCCAGCAACCGGTGGGGTGTGAGGAGTCACGAAGATATGCAGAATGGTTGAATAACCAGTCGGCGGTAACCCGGAGTCGTAAAGTACACGGTTTAATTTATTGTGATATGTTTTTAATTCGACAAGAAAACTGTAAAAATCACGCTTTGACAGTTTTAACGTTTTTTGTGATTATTTTATGCAAATGAAGGATTATATTTTTATCATTCAACCCTACAGTAGCTACGCTCAAAATAGGTCGTCTACCAGGTCAATTATAATTTTAATATGTCTTTAAATACGTTCAATATAAAAATGATATTTCAACTAATCCCGTAAAACACATTTGAGCTTAGAAATTATTGGTGGAAAACCTCAGAGTAAAAATTTGTACAGAGATGAACTAAACCATCGTCACAGTGGAAGAATGTCCCCCTCGCGTATATTTATGACACATTTATATTGCAGTTGAAGTATTATATTTATTCCTGCATAATTAAATTCCCTAGTGAACATAGAGTTAAGTAAAAACGTGTGTTGTAATAAAGCGCGACTTATTTAATAGGATATTATACTTTTAAGGGTTTATTAGTTCAATAGTTTCATAATTGTTTAAAAAAATACAAGTTCATAGTAATTTTCTACATTTTTGGCGGTCTGTGCAGAAAACCAATTATGTAAAGCGAATCTTATTGAAAATATTTCATGCCATATAAAACTGGTATGTTGGATATCAAATGCGATAGTAAACACCATTTGATAATAAAGACCACCAGAAAGTGATCATAAAGCGGTAATAATCTAAATCAGAAAGCGATAATAAACCCCATGCGATAATAAACACCACCAGAAAGAGATCACACACTAATTTCACAGTGAATTGAATAATAAACATATATCTTACTAATCAAATGAAGAAAAATGAGGGGAACGTTCCATTCGATGGGATTTGATGGGTAATTATTTTATTGATTGATTTATTTGTTTAATATTGAACACAGTACGTAGCATTACACTTCAAATATTACTAATTACAAACGATTATGGACATCAACATGCACCCAATTTAGATGAGAAACCATTTCTCTTGTTTACATTGGGGGCACTGCCACTGTGTTACATTGATGTTGTATTACATATGGCAGAACTGTATCATATACAATACTAACAATCCATTTTGAATAAAACTGGCAACCTTATAATGGGATAACTATTATTACTACGCAATCACATATTGCGTACATCACATATAGGCCCGGTTACGCCATCTGTAGTAAAGGTAAAAAAGTTACCCGAGTAACTTTTTTTACTAAAACGGGTTGTTCCATCTACGGTAAAAAATATTTTACTCGCCGAAGTACATACAAGAGTAACATTTTTTTCTCTCCAATATCGGTGGGTTAAGGTAAAATCGTTGGTAAAAAAAAAGGCCGTCCTCTCTGTTGCTGATTTGAAAATGTGACATTTGTTCATATAGGTAGGTACTTGTCATTTGAATTTTATCGCTGTCATTGTCGTATTGAAATTTGTAAACATTACAATGAATATTTTAATTTCGCGATTTATTTTAGCGATGGTTTGACGTATGTTTGCACTGGTTTTGATCCGCAAAAGTATGTGTTGCCAGTAGTAAAAAACTGAAATTAATCAAATTCCACAGACATGTGCGGTATTTGAGGTTTATTCCGCTTGGCACCCTATTAGCCTTACTATTGGTTTAACAGTGCTAAAAAGGACGTTTAAGCAACCTGAAATCAAGTTTACTCTCGGCGGATGGTAAAAAATGTAACTCGGGTTAATTTTACTCGAGTAAAATTTACTTCAGATGGCGCAACCGGTCTTACTGCTGTTGATTTTATCAAATGAGTTCTTAATTTTGATTTAAATCTTGAATAATACACTTCCATTTTTAATTTTCTGGAAGAGCATTAAAAATTTAACCCCTTGATACATCAAGTGCTTTATCCTGCTTTTTCTTAATACCCAAAATTTAAAGTAATTACGGTAGTTTAAGCATTTTATTTTAATTTTAATGTTTTAAAATTCACGAGTTAAGAACATGGCAGTATATTTTCTATCGATGTTTCGTAAAATTTAAAATAAGCCAAGTTTTATTTTTTATAATGTTTTGAATACATCTTTGGTACAGGAACTAAGCTGCACCATACTCATATACTATATATAATATATATAAATATATTCAGGTATATCCACATGTACAAAATATGATAGCGAATTAGATATATTGTTTTTAAGGCAAATGGAAAATTATTATAATGTTTTTTAAACAATAGAATTATAATATATTTTCGGGGTATCCTAATTCCCACAGTTATATTTCTTTGACTTAAAAAATTAATACTTGTGAAGGGTTAAGGTAGAAGTATTTTACCCAAACACTTTAAACGGGCAATTATTGTTAAAGCCAATTATTTGCGTTAAATTATAATATAAGGTTTGGGTAATAATGGACAGATGACTGAGTTAAAATGAAAATATCTCCATGCCTAAGTGGAAGATACATTGGTTCGATGCAGCTACAGATCGCTTTGGTTTGTGCACACATTGCATTGGTGAATATTTTTGAATAAGAAATATTTGATCTTTTTTTTTTTGATAGTTGGAAGTGTACTCTATTTATTTATCGAGTCAAGCATTTAATTTGCATGAGGTAAAAAAGAAAAATGAAATGTAATTTTTTTACAGAACTGTAATCCTTTTTAGGCATCTAAAACAACACGCAAACCTAACGTTGTATGGGGCGAAGGAACCACTTCTGAACGACAAGTGAGGTTCGGACAGCTTACGAATGGAGACTTCTTAAATATGAAGAGGATAGAGGATTCTACTATTGAACACATCGAATGGAAAATTTTGTGGGCAATACTGCCCCACTCAGCTAAAATGCAGTATCTCCATTAAACAAATTACTGAATAAATCAAAGAAATGTGAAGGGAGCAATTTCTATCATTCAAATGAATATTAATTTATTTTTTCGCTTAGTCTATTGTTATTCGAATTATTTTTAATTTTTATGTAGTTTAAACCTTAAAATTACAAATAAGCTATATTTTGCATACCCCAGATGGATATACTGAAAATAAAAATGCTTATATTTTAATATTTTGATGGAAATACGGCAAACAAGCTTATTAGAAAGGTTAAATATGAACTCAAGTATCCAAAAACGTAAAAAAAATTTGTTCAAAAAGTATGGATTTACTGCCCTTTAACTTACCTAATGGGGCAGAATAAATAACGATCGAGAAAAAATCATCTTGCTTAGCGACAAAATTCACCAATTCAAGCACTTTAATAACCATTAATTAATTAACATTAAATTAAAACATCAATAACAGAGGAGCAGCAGAAGATGCATTTGATGAATTTTTGGATTCCAATTCGCCCGAGTTTTATTCTACTATCATAAATAAGTTTGTGATTCGTTGGCATATAATAAAATGGCTTTTACTTTGATTAATATAGCTGATAGCTTGCTCTTGAGTTATGTATAATTGAAAATCCTTTATTTCCGTAAGAACCTAATATAAATCTAAATCTTAAATCTGAATTGTATTTTTTTTCGTATAAAAGAAAATACTATAATATATTTTAATATCACAAATGGGTAGTCGCATTTTTGATGAGTGATGAATGAACAAGCTGACTTATAATATTGTAATTTAATGTTAAAGTGTTATTAATAATTTTATGTAACAAAATGACAAATTCTAATAAATGTCAAAACTCGTGAAACGATAAGACATTTACTGCAGTAATTTTTTCCGTAATTACAATTGCCTATTATTTGCCATAGATGATTAAGTACCTATTTATCTACCACTTTATGCTACCGGGAAATATTTATTGAGTGCCGAACGCGACGTGTACGTAACGCGAAAGCTTTTTTTTGACATCATAGGTAGTTTTTTTTACAAAAGTCAACAAGTAACGCCGTAATAGCACAACACTTCACTCAAGTGACGTCCATGGACAAAATCATGGATTGTTTTGACATGTGCAGACAAAAATATTTCTCAGAAAATCAATCGTTTTGACTAAATTACAAAAATGTATAATTAAAATCATTATAAAAAGTACAATACTCAGCGTAATTAAAAAAAAAAATTCAGTCACTGGCTGCAGGAATTAGATAGATTTTGTCGAAATTAATATATTGAAGTCTTGGAAACGAAACTGTTATCTCAAGCAAATTGATGGTTTCCAAACAATGTAGAATATATTTTTAGACTTGATTCTGCCACTTGCTACTAAGCAAAAATAATGACAGCATACCTTTGTATATATATAATCATTATTTGTATACATATATAAAATTGCCAAAAAAGTTAAAAGTTTTGGGATAGCCTGGCCACCCAAAGGATTTTATTCCCATTTAGAAGGTAGATAAACGTGGAAATCCAAAAAAACAAATCTCATTTCTACAGGGTATACCTACGGAGAAGAATATGGGTGTCTCATAGTGAGTAGTAAACTTTACACTTTACAGGTGGATTTCTGCTTTGATAATGATCGAAAATTTTCAAGCAACCATGATCAATAGTTTGCATTTTTTTCAATATTTCTGTTTTTTTCAATACTAATATCGGTTACGAAAAATTAATTCGCTTCAAAACAACTCTAATAAAATGATAAAAATATGCACGTAAAAAATCCCTTTTTTTGTAAAGTTTTTATCATTTGATTCAACTTGTATTAGAGCGAATGAATTTTTCAACTTTAAATAGATAGTTCAACTTTTTGCGAAAAATAAGTCAGATATATTGAAAAAAAATGCAAACTTTGATATTGCATTTATCTCCTATAACTATTGATATGAATTAATGGTTGCTTGGACATTTTAGACTTTTTTCAATCAGGTATCCACCTGTAAAGTTTTTGCTACTAGCTACGAGACAACCTGTACGTGCGGTTATAGCCGCATAGGAAGGCATAAACTAAATATGATTTTAAACCAATCCTATTTTCATTGTCCTATTATCCTGTTCCATCAAAATAAAACAAAGCACTAAAAATTTCCTTTAATTTTCATTATATATTAGTTTTATACTTACTTTACTAAAGAAGGAAATATCAAAGTCATTATAATTATAAGATAATGAATTTTATTTAAAGAGATACGCCTATATTTATGACACGTTGTTTTATTATCTAACAATGTGTCCCGACAAATAACTAAGTATCAACTTACATTTGTGGTATGCTTTTTTAAGATCCTAGTTATCAGAATATTTTGAGTTTGTTCAAATCTTTCAGAACAGTGCTGGATTTATGTCACAGAGACATTATTAATCAATTAATATATATTATAGATATCTCACAGAGATGAAACTGTATTTCTTATGGGAAAGTAGGTATAGAAGTCATTTGGGTGTACATAAGTCCTATGTACACCCAAATGACTTCTCTACCTACTTTCCCATAAGAAATACAGTTTCGTCTCTGTGAGATATCTATAATATACATTAATCCTAGTTATCTCTTAACATTAATTATATAATAGTATAGGAACGAATAACAACTTGTATATTAATTCAAATATTATGTCATAAAAACGTTTTATTAAAAAAAATACTTAAAAAGGAGAAATTATTTTTTTGATAGCCACAGTATAGAGAGATCACATAATAAAGAATGATACATTAAAAGAAAGACAATTGATCGAGAAAAGTTCTACATGCTTTTGATTTTATTGATTGAGATACGCATATATTACGATAAAATAATGTGTCAGAATTTTAATTTAATGTTTTTTGAATAATTAAACTGATTTTCTAAAACTAATGAATGATTATTGTGTTGTCATCTGGAATACATCTCTTTGCCAAATTTCAAAGCGATCGTCAGGAAGTGGATCATATATTGATTATAAGATTTGTTCTCATCCCTGAGAGACAGACAAGTGAAGCTAATTAAAACCATTTATCAAAATAGAGATAACGTACACAATACGTGTTACTGTATTCAAACAAAGCAAAACACATGTGTTATGAATAATGGACTTACTTTGTGGTCTCCTAGAGCGAGACATGAATCCCCGACCGCTAGCTAGGTAAATAGGTGAACTTCTTACCCACTAAATCAACAAGCTATTCAAGCCTTGTTACTGTATGATTTATACTTTACCTATTTAAAGTGTTTGGGAGATGATACCCACTCTTCCAGAGGCACATTCTCATGTCAGCATGTGACGTGTATAGCGTTAGTGTCGCGTCGCATGTGTGAGATGATTCAGCAGAGACAAGATGAGTGGATGCAGGGCGCAAATGATGCTCATGATTAACTGTGGTTTATTTATTTTATAAATATTTATTGGCAACAATTTACAGATGCGGTGTTGAATACAGAAATATCACTTGCTATTGCTACGGTAGCCGGCAAAATAATGGTCGTACATATTATTGGTGACGGGACTGGGTTAGCCGCATCGAGTCCCTGATTGGCGGATACTTTTCGATGCGTGCGGTTAGAGTCGTGCCAGCTCTAGACACCACAATATTTTTTTTTTTAAATTTTAAAAATAGAATTTAACGTTGAATATTTTGCCCTATTAACGATGTTGGTACTTGGTACGAAGACGTTACGACGGGGTCAGCGCGGTTCGGTCAATCAAAGTTTATAGGTTACGCTGATTAGGTCATGTGCAGCACATTGTAGACCAGGAACCGGCAAATATATAACCGTTTAGAATATTTAGTTTAAATAACAGTTTAGTAAATAGTTATCTGGAAGACCGAAACCTCGCTGGCAGAACGATGGCACCGGAGGAAACTAACTGGTGAGTTAGAAATAAATTTTGTTGGCGGCCATGACTACCCCAGGTTGTCGGGCATACGATGTAGACGTAATCAGGTAATAGGTATACAACGTACCGACATAAGTCAGTATAAAAACATAATAGGTATTAATTATTTTGGAATTGGAATATTAGGTGGAATTTTTTTTTGGTCGGCTTTTATGCAAAGATGCGTAAAATATGCAATGATTTGAACTGATTTCTTTTTCTGTAATGACCGTTTTACGCTAAGACCATATAGCTAGTAGCAAAAATTTTGGGTAAGTCGTCTTCATTAAATTTTGAATAGAAAGTATTCTTTACATTTTGGGCGAACTGTCGACAGTTACGGAGATAATAGAGATTCAAAGTTTGCATTTTTTTCAATATTTCTGACATTATTTTTTTAAAGTTGGACTATGATTACAGTAACTTATATACAATAATAATAATTTCGATGTTTTATATATAATATCTACAGTAACTTATATACAATAATAATAATCTGTATGTGACTTTCAAGAATTTATAACAATTTAACAATTCCATTTTCAAAATTAGTATAATTTCAAATCACTTTTGGTTCTACAACCCCTGGTAGGTCTTGGCTTCCTCAAGAGTCTTCCTCCACTCATCTGTTTAGTGCCAGCTCTTTCCAGTTCAGAAGCTCCAAGGCAGAGATGTCTTTGAGGACGTTGTAGATCCATCTTAATTTTGGCCTTCCTAAGCTCCTTCGCCCTATCGGTCTTAAGTTCAGCAAGGACTTTGGTGCTTGATGCTCTGTCATTCCTCCGCATGACCCAGCCACCGAAGTCTTTCCAGTTTTATGAATTTGGCGACGTTTAGCTTCAAACAGAGTATAGAGGTCGTCGTGATTTCAAATAGTGCGCGTAAAAGTTTACATTTTAGATTTATTTCCCAAAACACCTTTTTGTTTTGAATAATCATTATCTTAATTTCGAATGTCCGCCTGAAGAACTGATGACAGGCCGCTAATGTGGCCTGGGCGCCCGAGTGTGATACGTCAATAAGTGCGAGGTTTATTTTAGTAATTATAATAATCTCCCGTGATTTTTTACATAATTGGGCTTGCGGTTAGTAAATATATAACAAATAATTTACAATTACTTAATTTTGAAATTCAAAAATAAAAAGTACGTCATTGTTGACGGGTTATAGCTAGTGGATTATTTAAAATTCATTCGCTTTAATATAAGTCAAATACGCGAATATGTACACAACGTGGTGATGGTCAAACCGTTATTTTAACCGGTTACTCATGGTACTGTTATCTAAGATTTGTATCTGATCGTACCGATGATTGTAACTGAGATATGAGATTTGTATCTGATCGTATCGATGATTGTAACTAAAATGTGAGTTTTGTCTATTACCGATGATTGCCCGTCGAAATGAGAAACATCAGTTACCGATCAACGGCATAATAAGATATATATATTTCATATAACATCTCAGGATGGAAAGCAAGAAAGTGAATTAGATAGAAGAATAGGAGCCACAAGCCAGGTAGCTCGATCCCTCTATTATCCCGTAGTTAGAAAAGCGAAGCTCAGCCATTGAGCAAAGTTAGCAGTATACAAATCAGTTTTCAGGCCAACCCTAGGGTACGGCCACGAGCATTGGATCTTGAAAGAACTCGTTCAAGGCTACAGGCCGCCGAGATGGGATTTCTACGAGGATAGTAGGAGTCACCAGAAGGGATGGAATCAGAAATATTCAAATAAGAGAATGTCTCCAAGTAGAACCCTTATTGACGTCTATCGAGAAATCACAGTTACGGTGGATGGGAAATGTCTTGCGGATACTGTCAGAAAGACTGCCAAAGCGGATAATCCAGGCAAGACCAGAAGGAAAAAGACCAAGGGGTCGTCCTAGAAGGAGCTGGTAGAAGCAGTTGGAGGACTGCAGCGAAGAGATTGCAACTAAATTGGGCTGACGTGGAGAGCGAAGCCCAAGATAGGTAAAGTTGGAACCCTCTATGCGGCGCAGGGACCTCGATCCATGAGAACAAGTGGTAGAAGAAGAAGAAAAAGAAAAAGATCTCAAATAACGCTTATTGTGTAGCCGGTTAAAAAAATACCATCACTACTACACGGTGACTATGAACACCGAAATATGTCTCCAGGGGTGAAAATCCGTATTTCAAAGATTTTGTCGAGTCGAAAGTCTGTCTTGCCATATCACACCAATATAAATATATTACTGTAAGAATTTTACTAACGGCACTTGGGTTCAGTATCAAAAGTTCGAAGATTTTGGCAAGTTGACAAATTTTTAATACGTAATAGCGTTTTTGCTTGGCGGTAATCCAAGAAAAAATATTTAAATTTTCTGCTCGATCTTCGTAATACTCAAATGTTTTTAATTTGAAAATATTATTAGCGGTTCTAAATTAAACAGGTTTGTAACGATAGTGCGATACTGGAACTCTTTAATTTAATCTAACCGTGAATTGATGACGTTCTTGCTTATTCGCTTTGCTACTGAGGGTCGGTTGTATCAACTTGGTTTATAGTAATCTTTTATTTAAAGCATAGATATTCGCGTTATCCACCAATCAAACAGCTTGTTTTCGCAAAAATCTATACTTTAAACCAAGTTGATACAGCTGGCCCTAAGGAATTCCTTTATAATGATTCGGTAGCGTAAGAAGCGAAAATGAGGATAAAACGTTACTTTGCTCGTAACATACTATTTAAATGATTTTTATAGTTTTTAATCATCTATTGTTATATTTTTTTAACAAATAACAATATGATAATCAATTTTGAATAAAGACTACAATCTTTAAAATTACTTCGAAGATGGCCGAAAATTTAACTGAGCAGAAAAGCTGACACAGTCAGGTAAATCAGATAACAAAGAGTGGACGAACGTGCTTGAAAAGGTGCAATGAATAGAATGAGGCAACGTGGAATGTCGAGAGAGAAGAGTTTGGCGTTCTATCCTCTCTATTTCTGCGAAGGACGGTGTGATGGTAAGCTAGTTATTGCATTAGCTATCCTCGGATGGTTGCATATTCAACAAAACATATATCATACTAACAATTTTTTAAACATTGGGTGCGTATACCTACTCGTTTTATGTACGCGCGTTAGAAGCTCTACTTCTTTGGCATACATAAAAAAACACGTGCTGTGTTGCATACCTTGCCTTAGAACATAGTTGGAAAGAATGCGCATGCATATCCATTCTGCCCAGCTATGTTGTGCAATAAATTAGAATTTCTATCGATGACAGTTCTCCATTAACAGATAAAAATCTTGCTAGTGTAAAAAAGATAAAATATACCAGGAAGCACATTATTCAATCGATATAATAACACAGTATGAATCTGATCATCGATCTGATATTAATCTGATGATCGATGATCGTAATATGAAAAATACATCATCATATACGAAAAAAACAACTATAACAACGCCTGGAGCACATGCAATTTTCATAACACCATTTTCAAACGACTTGATGTTACTTTTAAGAATTGCTATTTTTTTTAATAGAGATGCGAACGCGGAAAACATGTCGCATCAATATCCTTACTATTTTCAAACTAAGCTTGTGCTATGAAAATAGGACCAACTTGCTGGTGTCCCGGATTGGGGCTCAAACCACCGACCACCAGAGCACTAGGCGAGCGTCATGACCACTGCCACTACACCAACAAGCTAATCTGGCTATTGCTTAAAATATCTTTCGGAAAACCGCCATCTTAGCTTTTGATTAGTCGATCGTGACTTCATGATGTGAAAATATTCCGTTGCATGTGTGCATTTCCTTTCACTTACTGTGCAAAAATTTCACTCTCAACCTGCCTAAAGAAGAATAATCTAAAAAATGTTATATATTTTTCACGTAGATTCATGTATCTAATTTATGCAAATATTTAATTACATGTAGGTACGTAGTTTTTCCACACGCGTAGTATGTATTAATATGCTGGTGAATTTCAATACACAAATTCGCGGATATTTTGATTGTTTTAGAATCTTTAATACATATGTTGGGTTACGATATGCCTTGAATTACGAATGCGAATGGTCAGATGCAAAGAGGATATAATACATAGAATTGAAATCCTGGCAGTGATTTGAGTCTCCAACGGTGATTTTAGTAATGATCCTTCAAATAGGTACGTTGGTTAGTCTTTGTTGACTATGGTCGTGGCTAGGGAATAAAATCCCGATCCCGCGAGATCTCGAGGCATTTTACGAGATCAACCCCGAACCGAAAAATTGGCGAGATTATCGGGATTGATCTGCATTTTTTATGTTTTGTATGTTTGATTGTATATGTATATGTCTATAGAGCTTTTAGTAAGTACTTAAAACTTATGTGTGTCACATTCAAATAATAAAAATAGCTTTAAATAATATTTGCTGTATTTTATCAACCTAACATAGTAATAAAAACGACCACTAGTTAGCAGTTTTTACTCTAATACATTGACTGATTGTTGCAATGATTAATAATGAACATTTTATTAAATTTCTGATATAAAAATGAAAGGCATTGTCGTTAATTGGTATTCAGCTCTATAAACAAAAAAAAAACACAAATGTTTTCGGGATCCCGATCCGTAAGGATCCCACGGGATTGGAAATTCTAATCTCGAGGGATCCCGAAAGGGAAATCCCGACTCGGGATTGCATTCCCTAGTCGTGGCCTATGATTATGGCCTATACTTTAGCCAGTCTACTGTAGAACTATTCCGGGCCGCAATAAATAAACGTCCGTTTGCTGTCATCTCTTGGGATAGGGTACAAGAAACTAAGAAGGATACGATTCGATGTTATCCATAGACCTTTCAGGTTCTATCATATTTTTATTAAAAAAATAAACACAATGCATAGATATTTTGTATTTAATTTTGGATTATCCTGCTGATTCTAATTCTACTGGAACTAGCGATCAGCGCAACCTTGACCACTGTGAAGGTGAGCTGCTGAAATTGCGTTGGAAATAATTTGGCGGCATTTGACTCATTCATCGCATTTCTGTCGCATTCTTGGGCAGTTGTTGGTGGAAGTGTTATGCGTGTAGGCTATAAATCAGAGCTTAGTGAAAATTGGCCACAACGATCTTGGAAACAACGGTCAACACGGCAACTTGCAACTTGCGTTAGGCTAATAATAACCTATAACCGATACATGACATTTATTTGTTTAGTACGAGGTATCTCCAGAAAGTAAGAGTATTTGATTTCTCTATTAAATATGTTACAAAAATATAAAATATGGTTATGTTAATATATATGTTAGTTATTTTTCTACGTAGTCGCTATTATATAGTACCTACAGTTGGTGAAAAAAAAAATGTGTTTTTTGATGCGCTACTTAAAGAAATTTCCAGCCATCTCCTTCTTCCAGTTCAGGACCTCTTGTTTTACTTCCTCGTTGGTTGAAAATTTTTTCCACCCATGTGAGTCTTCAGGGAGGTGAAAAGATGAAAGTCTGAAGGCGCCAAGTCATGGCAGTAAGCAGGGTGGCGAAAAAGGTCCCAACCGAATGAGTCCAACAGTCCCAAATTCGCGAGCGCTAGCGACCGGTTTCAATTTGTGCTGCTCTGTCAGTTGTTTTGAGACCCGTCTTGAGCACAATTTTCGAAATTTTCAACGCTTTCTATAATTGGGTAATCTCACGTTTTACAGATAAAAATATATATTATAACTCAGTATGGATGGTGTGGGATACTGTTTTCATTCGTTTTCATTCCTTAAAACGCGATGTGATTGGTTATGACGTTGTTTGGCAAGAATTATAGATAAACATACGTGATCCAAGGTGTTTGTCACTGTAATTTGTTTCGTTTCTATTTTAACCGTTCATCTTCACTTTGTTTTTACTGGTGTTTGCATGATTTTTATAAAAAATTTGCCGTGTTTGTGACCTATTTTAATAAATTAACTATCGAAGAACATGTTTAAAATAATGGAGGACGGATTTTCACAAGGAAAATCGATAACTTACCGAAAATAGATGCTATAATGTTTGGATTCATTTTTCAGTTTTCAGGAATGAATTTCTACATTTGGGTACCGTATAATATCTACAAAACTTTTTCCCTAACATTATGAACAAACTATACAAAAAAGCCAGCTTGTTTTGTAAAAAAAACAAATAAACGTCTAAATACGCGAATTCGCTGTTACGTGTTGTACGTCAGATGATATAAAAAGACACGCCAAACGTCATTTGCGAAAATAAGCGTTTTGGCGGGAGTTAAAAATCATGGTTTTTCAAAATCGTTTTTTAATGTTAATATACATAATAAAAGAAAATATTTTTCATAAATGTATTTTATAAACCAAGTTAAGATTTTTCTATCAAAAAAAAAATAAGTGAAATTACCCTGTTGTTTCGTGTAAGAGTGATTTAAAAAGTTGTGGAAAATTTCATCCACTGTTATTCGGCGGTCTTTACGAACAGTTTCCTCGATTTTTAGCAACTCATCAGTCAAAATTGAAGGTCTTCCACTTTTCTGATCGTCATGGACATTCGTTCTGCTTTCATTAAACTCGCGACATCACTTTAACACGTTAGTTCGGTTCGTAACATCCTCGTCATAAATAGTTAAGATCCGTGAAAAAATTTCAGTAGGTGTTTTTCCTACCGCGAGAAGAAACCGGATGACAGCTCGCACCTCACACTTGGCAGGATTTCTATTAGATATATTTCACACAAACAGACACTACAAGATCAGTTTTCATGCTACTGAACTCCGCCAGTGCTCGTTGTATTCAAGAGAACCCCCACTACCGTTCAATGTTGCTATTTTGAAAACAAAAATCTCACAGCCCGAGAAGGCAACAGTACTCTTACTTTCTGGACGTCCCTCGAATATACATATAAATATTAAATGATTATCCTATGTTGCAAAGTCTCTCAGTCATAGCCTACTTCGCTAGGTATAAGGAAATACCTGTCCTGAGGTAGGTAGCTTTTGTTGATCATTTTATCATCTTAGATAAATACATGAAGCATGTTACAAAAATCATGAATAAAAGTTAATAAAAAATATGTTTTGAGATAGCTATATGGCCATCTCATAACAAATACTTTTGAGTGGTATCATTTGAACTGCTAGCTATAAATGCCCGCTAGCGAGACGGCCAGATTTTCCTTGTTGCGTTTTCAACATGGCAGCGCCAACGCTCGACGACTGCCGCCCATTCGTCGTTAAAGGGTCAAAACGTCACTGTTATTATTTGTAACGTTAAGAATATTTCATTCAATATGGAGTAATATGTGACGCATGATGACGTCAAATTATTACCATTTTCCATGCTCGCTTTAATTGAAGCCTACGCCTTCCTACACCTGGCTGTTAGCGGTCGGCTGTGGTGAGCACATACCTTTAAATGTCAACACAAATGTGTACGCGACGACAAGAGTACGCCGAAACGAATTGGCCAGGTCGATTATTAGACTGATTACGTCATGATTGCACGCTGCTCGTGATTGTGAAAATGACCGCTAATGCAAGTCAACAATGTGACGCATGACAGCAAACTTCTTACTAAGGAAATGTCAGCCGGCGACGCCGACGCTCCAACGTTAAGCGTTATGCAGTTTGTCATTACTTATGTAATACATGGTCGATAATGGAATTAAAATACTTGCGCGGTTATTCATACACAATCAAGAAACTTGAAACTATAGGTTTGTCTATTTTTAAATTGAAATAATGGATTATTTAGATCATTTTTTTGCTAAAAAATTGCTAATCCGTAAGATCGGCTTTTAGAATAACAAAGTAACAAAAGTTTATGTATATAAAGAAAAAGGAAACAGATAAAGTAATGATCATAATAAATTAATAAAAATATTACCTAGATAATAACATAACTTTCTTATTGATTTGTAATTCGATTAATTTTTCTTTTAGGCCCTTTTTAATACTGCCTTTTATAAAATTTTATGAAAGTTTATTAAATATTTACGGTACTTTATATTTTAATGTCCTTTTTATTATTTATTAGTTACCTTCGGTATGGGCAGTCCTTAGTATGACGAAAATCTAGTACCATATTGTAGCAATCGATGTTTGTACCTACTTGTTGTACTTATTTGTTTCCAAGATACCTTGTTAGTAATTTATAACAAAATGTAGAATTAATAGGCATAATTATTTGCTCCTTAAAAAGATTTCAGATGATTTAGTAATTTGTGGTGACATTATTAATATAATTAACAAGAATATACTTTGTTTACACCACTAATTTGTTGTAAATACAACGTGTTTCGGGGCCAATGGTCCATTCATCAGGATACAATGAACCTATAATAAAAATTTAAAATCGAAGTAATAATAAAAAACTAACAAAATAAACTAAATATATGGCAGATAAATAATAATAGACCTTAAGTGTAACCTGAGCCGCACGCTGATTGACGTGCCACACTTATCTTATGAGCGGCCAGTCTTCTTCATCTTCAGCGTTGTAGTTGTAATTCTAGACTATTTCCAGCAAGTAATGGACAGACAGGCGGACTTTCGAAATTAGGATGGTGACAGTAATCTGAAGAGGGCTTCTGAAAATAATCTGGATTCAGTAGGTTAACTACTAATGGCAATGTGATAAGTTCGAAGGAATAATTAAACCTCAAAATAAAAAGAATACAAAAAGGATAATCTTTCATCATTCATGGCATGTATACAAGCAGATGAGATCCTGGAAGACATAGGACTTAAAGATCTATGGCAATGTTTCAGAAAATTTTTCAATATTTTAAATTTCCGTTCCCGTTTATAATTCAACTCATACACAGAAAGCGAGTGTTACCATAAAATCCCTCCTCTATCATATCGAAGATGCATACAAGATCTGTGTTATCTTTATAAAATCTTGAATAACTTGGTTGACTCACCCTATTTATTAGAGCGAATAGGTTTAAGTTGTCCTACATACTCAACGCGTTCAAATAATTTATTTTTCACAAACTTTGGTAGGACTAACTACTTAAAAAACTGCTTTGTAACTCGTTCCACCTCAAAATACAATCTGTTAAATTCTGCAAATAATCTAGACATTTTTACTGACAATTTGCTTTTATTTAAAATGAAACTCCGTAATCTCATTTATGACTATTGATTTGATACTTCTTTAATTGAATCCCATTCCCTCCCTCTCCCCACCCCTCCCATTTTATGCATTGTGCTAATTTAAATCTTTGAAATATTTATTATTTATCACATATTCTTTATCATTGTTTTTTATTTAGTTTTTTTGTTGGAGCTTCGAGGAAACTTTACTGGTCATACTCATGAATATTTTTTTTGATATTATATAAAAAAAAATTAAAATTGTACTGTATGTTTCCCAAATAAAATAAAATAAAATAAAATAAAATAAAATCCACTATCCAACTATTCCGATCTGCTGCAAACAAGATGTTGATCGTCAACATAATTGATAACGATATTCCGACAAGCACTAGAAGATGAAGGTTCTTCGTATGCCTCGGGGTTTGTCAGAGGGTTAACCACTGTTATAAGTGACTAGTTCAGGTGAGCAATTTCATTGAGCTATTTCGTGGCACAATATTTACAAAACATAAGGATTGCAATGATGTTTCCAGAAGGAAATGGCAGATGTGAAGAAGGATAATGTTAGGAGTAAGTAAATAAATACTCACTCAAACACGACATTTTAAAACGATAAGAAGTGCGCGTAATCGAGGATTTCCCAATGATCTGTTTAAGAATAATCTAGAACCACCTAGAAACCACGGAAAAATACGAGAAGAGTCCAGAAATTGAGGACCTTATACATAGTTATTTGAAAAACATTAATAACATCGTAGGACTATATTTCTGCCTTGATTATGAGTCGAAAATGTTCAAGCAACCATGATCTAATATCAATAGTTATCGAGATATGCAATACCAACATTGGCATTTTTTTTTCAATATTTCTGATTTATTTTTTGCAAAAAGTTGAACTATCATTACAGTAACTTACATTCAATGTCTAAAATTCATTTCCTTTAATACAAGTCAAATAAAATAATAAAAACCCTTAAATTCCAATTGGAAAACACTCTAATTTGAATTTCTGCAAGGTTTTCATAATTTTATTTAACTTGTATTGAAACGAATGAATTTTTCGTAATCGATATAAGTTATTGTAATGATAGTTCAACGTTTTGTAAAAAAATATGTCTGAAATATTGAAAAAAAAGCAAACTTTGATATTACATACCTCCTCATATATAACTATATTCAGTCATTGTTGCTTGAACGTTTTCAACTCACAATCAAGGCAGCAATCCACCTGTAAGTATTATGGACTAGCTCTGTTACACCCTGTATATACATTATATTTTATAACACATTGTCTTCTTATTTGAGTGTTTATTTTCGGGGTATTTAACATCCTGAGTATGGGCTTCAGTTGGCGTCAAAGATCACTTCATAACTATTGATTGGTCATGGTTGCTTGAACATTTTCGACTAATAAGTAAAGTAGTAATAAAGTCCTGCTAGGCTATTAATGTTTTCCAAATTATCTTATAGCCATCGCTTTGATACACATTCATATTTTGACAGCTGACAAAATCGTTGAAACAAGCGAACTGTGAATCTGTGCGATTACTATAGAAACGGACGCGAATAAGAGAGCGATACCCCAAACAGCGCTAATAAAGAGCTACACATTACCTGTTTGTGGAATATTCTAGTACGTGAAACGATTAGTGCGAATCACGGAACAGTGTTCCAGCTCCAAGATAACGGATAAAATGTATCCCTATATTGCTTTCCCAACGTAACTTGGCGTGCGGCGAATTTGGAACTAAAACCCGCCCCGCCGCACCCGGCGGTAACCCCTCGCCCTGTCATTCAGTTCATTCTCGTCTTTGAGCGCGAGCTGTGTCATCTTGATTACCAATATACACTGAATTATTATATCCAAAACATCCTAAACAGTCCGGGATGGTGCAAGAACAATTGCCAATGAAGTATTAAAGTTTTGCGAAGCTGAAAAAGCGAATAATGGACCGATATTACCGTCTGACAGTTTGACAGATAGAACGGCCGCCATTACTGCGTGGTTTCTTTAGTGCTGCCCGACCAAATTTCTGTATTTAATACGACACCGGTCACCGGACATTCTGTACATTATGTATTGTGTAATAAATTTACACCCTGACAACTTCTGTTACGCGACAGCGACGCTCTCCCTCGCACTCCTAGTTATAGTGGTACGTCTATAATATAACACATTTAAAAAAGGTTTCATTTTCGGTCATCCTTTATGCTTCTGGACCACTGCTGGCCGGCTTACAGACACCCTGTTAGTGTACACATGTATGGAGGCGAGCAGGTTCGAGACTCCGTTGATTGGATGTGACGTGATGTGACAGGGAGGTTGGCGAGAAGGCATGTTAAAGAGTATTTGGATGGACTCTTTTTTGTCCCCTTTCTTGTGGTTAGCAACTGTCGTCAGCGAGACAGCCAAGACACCAGCGCTCGCACACAAGAGAAATTAACTATGTATTTATTAAGTATAATATTGTCACGGGATCGTGACTGTGGGAGGCAAATGAATTACTGAAAACTATTTGAACATGAATTCAATTAGAGCGCTGTTCTTAAATTCTTAGTAAATATTTCTAGAATCTTCGTAATTCGCACTAATTATCATTACTGAATGACTTGTCTCTCATATACTGATACACGTTACTAAATCGTCCAGGTTCGCACTAGAAAACTTCTCGCTCGTCGGTAGGTACTTTCTTGATTTACTGTCGTTGGAATCACACACGCGCTAGCAATACACAGTTTCGATTTCTATTGTAATAACCCGCTGTCTAATCCGACACCCGCTGCTAATGCGTATCGTACATGTTACCTTCTCAATGTTTACAGAATTTCATGGACCAATTCGAGAGATTTCGATAGTGATTCGATATAGATAGATTTCGATTCGCCCAAAGTGTAAAGAATGTTCTCTATTCAAAATTGAATGAAAAAGACGACTAGGTGGCCCAAGTTTTCGCTGCTCCCTATGAGACACGTGTACACCTTGACCCCCGCGGAAATCGAACCCGGGGGTTTCGGTTTTACCTGTCTCGTTAGGTAATTTCAGTTTCCGGCTGTCTAACGAGGGTCTACCTGACTCGAGGGATCGTTTCACTTTATTTTATTCTCTGTAAATCACAATAGCACGCGCAGAATCTGATTGGTCGTTAAAACTGGTCCGTTTCAAATCGGTCAGGGCGGCCGGGGCCACAAACAGTCTGCCGGTCGCATTGTTCGCTTTTCCCCGACGCGCGGCTCCGCGCCCGGAGGCGGCACCGCACAAAGCTCGGAGCGATTAATTTAATTTCGTGTGTCAACATGAAAGTTTGAATGCGAGCTAAAAATGACAGCCTCGAAAATACAAACCCTCGCTTTGGGCACCACATCCCGTGTGCGTTCTAATGCGCTGATGGTGCGCGGCGTCGGATTTTGCGCTCACTCATTAGTACTACTATCTATGATTAATTACTAATACTATCTATGACCCGTCAGAAATTACGCACTTTTACTGTATGTTTCGGCCGCGGGCTGAGGCTGTGAGATCAGTGCCGTGTAGTGTAGCGTAGCGTCTTGGTAGCGTTAGTGACGGACATTGTTACGCAGATAATTATGCTTCTTTTTACCTCATCATTATATTTACTTTACATCTGGTAGCGTTAGAGACCGAAATTGCTACATAGAGAGCTATGCACTTTTGCATTATTATTATTTGAGCCGTCTGGTAGCATTAGTGACGTAAATTGTTACATTTATGTTATGCATTTTTATTGTAATCAACCGCTGTAATATTATAATGAACATTTAGATTTGTTCGAGTGTTTTGAATTTCATCCGAACTGAAAACAAATATTATAAAATAGCAAAAATCAACATATGACGCCCCAGTAGCGAATTATTGTAGCTAATAATGTTAAGAATTAATAATTATAACAGATGTCGCATTATTTTCACATCCTTATAATGGGAGCGTAATAATATTTTAAATTTCACTATATTTTAATTTTAAATGTTTAACTATTTCGATAGTTAGCATTTGATAGTTCAAGAGAAAGCGAAATAATTTTGAGAAACCACTTTGCAAATACTAGGGGTATATAGCAGTTACTTTTTTCAAACAAACTAATCCGTGCAGTATTAAACAATATATATATTTTTTAAAAGTGGTTGAATATACGAATAAAGTCACTAAATGACTTGAAAATAATTAAAAAGTTCAATTTTGGATAGCAAAATCTTAGAAATAATAGGGAATCTTTGAAATCAATTCTTTGAACACTTGAAAACACTTGTAGTAAGTGTTCCGAGTAGTGAAATATTTACTTCGATATAAGCAGTGCTAAAAAATCCCAAAATAATCCTTGACATTTGGAAAAAGATTCACACTCACATATAGGTACATATGCAACTCGATATCGTAATTATAAATAGGTAAATTCAATAGAAAATTACGATTTCATAATTTCTCAGATATTTAAGTGAAAGTTTGTATATTCGAAATAATCACGAAATTGTTAATAATTTCCAACTCCAACTACGCGATTCCTGTGTTTCTTTTGTCATTTTACTGCAATTCGATTTAATATCTTCGAATTTAAGTTCTTGAATGTTTCTAGAGAACGGACTTCAAATTATCACAGAGAAAGAAATCCATACGCGTGCGATATCTTGCAGCTATCAATGTTCGAAAAATGTTATGTTGGTGTGGATTAGGAATTTCAAAGTAACGTAATTTATCGTTACAAGTATTACTGAAATATTTTTTATCATTGTTGATAATTTTTGAATTGATAGTTTTGTTTGATATAAGGGAAGTTACTATACGTACGAAAGAGATTCGAGGGTAGGGGTGAGATATAGAAACACTTAAGTGCTGGGATGGTAAAATAAATTTTTGCAAAATATTATAATATCCTTTTGTACCTATTATTAAATAGTTATTTTAGAGCAGAAAAAATATATACATAGGTACATATATACATGTAACATAAAACGAACGTTTTTTATTATCAATGAATAATAAAAGTCTAAATACTTAAATGTAGTAGCAAATGAGCCATAAACCCGAACTTAAAGTATATAAATATTTATAATTTGACTATTATTATATTCAGATTAATATCATTTTATTAAAATCTCGATATATCGTCTAGGTACTTCGGGTAACAGAAAGTTTTTCAAAGAAAAAGTCTAGCATATAATAAAGAAGACCTACCTTTTGCGTTTCTTAAAAAATTACACTTTAGTCAGTTTTTTACAATGTATAACTTATTCGCGAAATATTGTATAAGTACTAGTATACTGGTTATCCTGAAGATGAGAACATTGCTCTCGAAACATGCTGTTATTTTCTCTATTAATGTGATGATAATAAAGCAATTTTCATTTAATTTAATTTAATTATTATGTCACCACAAAGTGTAAACCTTCTTTCAGAAGAACAGCTTTTCTTCGAAAAATTATTACCATATTTTTAATTTTCACATACGAGTACGACATATGGACTATACAGGGTTATTTGGAAAATATTAATAACCTCGCAGGACTATATTCCTGCCTTGATTATGAGTCGAAAATGTTCAAGCTATCATGACCTAATATCAATAGTTATGGAGATATGCGACATCAAAGTTTGCATTTTTTTTCAATATTTTTGACTATTTTTTGTAAAACATTGGACTATCATTACAGTAATGTATATCGATCACGTTACAAGTTAAATAAAATGATAAAAACCCTGAAAATTTTCCAATTGGAATGTTTTACAATTGTAATTCGAAGGTTTTTATTATTTTATTCGACTTGTATTCAAGGGAATGAATTTTTCACATTTGATATAGGTTACTGTAATGAAAGTCTAACGTTTTACAAAAAGTAAGTCAGAAATATTGAAAAAAAAAATGCATACTTTGATGTCGCATACTCCTGAACTATTGATATTAGGTCATAATAGCTTGAACATTTTCGACTCATAATCAAGGCAGGAATATAGTCCTGCGAGGTTATTAATGTTTTCCAAATAACCCTGTATATTTTGTTCGTTCAATCGAGGTCCACGAAATCGATATTTTACTATATTTTTAAACTACCAATCTATTAATACAATACATATAATGTTATAAAGCGACTGAAATGTAGCGACTTCAACTCCACACACGAGAGGATACGAAGGTCATCGGTCAAATTTAGTCCTGTGTAAGAAAAAAAGGAAACCGGATGTTGGGGCGTTCATCTTGGTCCGCATCCGACACATTCGGGCGCTTCTTTGCCGCCACGCGATTGTGCTAATCGTCGATTTGTCGTTCGTTATGTCGAATACGATCACCAAGGAAAATAAACTAATATCTGCATAATATTGCCTGCCCAACATAAATTGGCGTGCGGCGAGTTGGAATAAAATCCGCCCCGCCCGCACCCGGTGGAAACCCCTCGCCCTGTCATTTAGTTCATTCTCGTTTTTGACGCGAGCTGCGTCATCTTGATTACCAATATACACTGAATTATTATGTCCAAAACATCCTAAACAGTCCGGGATGGTGCAAGAACAATTGTCAATGAAGTATTAAAGTTTTACGAAGCTGAAAAAGCAAATAATGGACCGATATTACCTACCGTTTGACAGATAGAGCGGCCGCCGCGGAGCGCGCTGTTACCCGACCAAATTTCTATTTACATTCAGTACATTTTGCATTGTGTAATAAATTTACACCCTGGCAACTTCTGTTACGCGACAGGGACGCCCTCCTTCGCACGCCAAGTTATAGTGGTACGTCTATACGGTGATAATTTTGAATTTGCTATTCTCCCGTATTAATAAAAATATATTAAACATAATAATTACGTCTGTCCTTCCGTATGTCTGTCTATCCGTAATTTCGTGTAACGTGAGTAATTTCGTTCGATTTCACGACTAAAAAAACGAATTAAACGGCGGGGGATGGAACTTGAACCCCGGGCCACCAAACCCGAACCAGCCGCTTTACGCATGTTGCTGCGGCTCTCTCCGTGGACCACCAAAAAGATACCATAAATATATACTTAGGCTTAGCAAATACGCGAACCAAAGTTTCGTCATTTTTGACGGGTTACAGCCGGTCTATTCATAAAAGGAAAACACATAAGATGTTTACACAGCAATAATTTATTTTGATTTTTTTTTATATAAGTACAAAAGGGTACAGCAATTTTAAATTTAAATAGCATTAAAGGCTTATCGTTAGATAAATTATAAATTATGAAAATCGTCAAAAGTAAATTAAATATTATAAATAACCAAATCATATTTCCAAATATATCCATTTTAAATATTTTTCACAATAGTTCGTAATTAGTTATTCAACTCCCTTTTATTTATTTTTTATTTTTAATTTTGTGTACACTTTACCAATTTGAATTAGTACCTACTCGTTGTATCCTGACCATTGGCTCCTAAACATGTTATTATTATTTAATACATATTTTTTATATTTTTAATAATAATAATGTAACCACAGCTATTTTGCTTTCGTTGAAAAACTTTTATAATTAAAATTTGTAAAAAAAAGTAGGTTGATCATTAACTTATTACTTTACCATGAAGACATTTCTGTGTAGGAGTAAGTAAAAAGGGTAGAACGCTATACTCTTCTATTGGCACATCTCTCTTGCCTCGTCTATATGCCAGGTTTTAAATTGTTAAAGATTTTGTATTGCCAGATGTTTCGCCGATGCCCTCTGTTCCTGTTGCCATCAACACTCACATCATATTTTTTATTTAGCCATCCTCTTCTCTTCCATGGTACCACATAACCAAATCATCTCAGCGGCCCTTTCTTTATTCTATAGACTATGCTACAATCAGATTTCTGCCTTTGCTTTTAGATTCCGTTGCATCCTAAAATATCACTCAAAATAAATAATTATGTTTAAATTTAATTAAATTAAAGAATTATGACTATAAAAATAGATTGTCGAAGTGGAGATCATCATTGGTTAATCTGCATGTTAAGTTTATAAACAAAACATTAGTACCATAAGGGAAAACAGAAGAAATGAGATCTCTTGTCTAATGCGACAGTTAACGCAAAAGGCGCATCCGCATCGTAGGTAATACCAATTTTTCAAGATTTTCATTCATCAGAATTAACGAAGCGACAAATCACTACAACCGCAACTCAGTTTGTACCATGGTTTGTATTTTAGAGCGAGCATATTATTAACAGGTTCATAATATTCCTATTGACATCGATATAACGTAAAAAATATTCCTGAGGCTGCTATGATTATTAATTTTTAATATTTTCACAAGATACAAAAATCGAAAAGAACTGCATGTAATCGAAGATTTCCGAAGAGTCTGGACGTTTTAGAAAGATCTGGAAGCCGGAAGCCGGAGCAGAAGAATCTAAAAATCGAGTCCTTATAAATTGAGTCACGGCCGCGCTGACGATTTAGTGCTTTGATAGCGAACGAAAGCCACAGAACTGGACGAAAAGATAGCGAACTGCGAATCCGCGCGATAGACAACCAGAGACGAGTGGAACATTCTAATGTTCCCTCAAGTTAAAGAGAATTGCAGAATTGTGATTCGACTAAAGTTTGTTTACAATGAATTTGATTTTAATAAAAGTTTTATTGTTTACAGACGTTTCATTTGGATCCCATTGCAGAGAAGCCTAAGAATATTTTTTTGTGTATTTCCTTTTTTTCCGTAAAATAAAAACTCTTTCTCTGGTTAAAGGGTTAGTTAACATAATATAATTTCATTATATGTACCGACCGTTGGTGGAGTTCAGCGACACGAGAATGTATTACAGGAGCACGAATTAAAATAACAATGAACAACGATAACAAGTTCGTAATTTTTTGGTACTCGCACAGATGGTGCCAGATTATTTGTGGTTATTGTGTGGTTTCAATGGAAATAAATACAACAGATATTAAAATGTATTTTAGTGCCATTTTAGAAATGTTATTAACTACGGCAAGTATTTCATTTCAATTGCCAAGCTATCTTCTTTTCTACATTGGCTTCTGTTCACAAATCTAGCTGAAGCTATTTAGAAAGTCTTATAATATTTCACCTTCACATAAATATATCTACGTAGTAAGGTGCAAAAAAAGTAACCCATAAAAACCAAGTTTTTATAACAACAATTAAAGACGAACTAAAACATATAACACAACACTAAACTTACAGTAATTTAATATATTTCTAAAATGTCAGATGTTTTGAGCTTTGATAAGATACTTCATGCTTTGAAGATTAAATTCTAAAAAAATTTCTCAGTCAATTTAGATTTTCGACATTCGTAGTGAAATACCTATTATGCATACCGACGGAGTAATTCAAATTTAGAAAATATTCCGCGACGTTATCGGGCCGCCGCAATCAAACTTTTCAAATGATTCAAATTTGAAAAAACCAATAAAATTTCTAAAAATCCGAAATTATATTATAATTATTAATTCTTTTTAACGAAAATTTGATAGATCTTCTTGATCGTCGCCACGAGTCTACTTGCCAAGTTTCAGCTCGATTAGATCACGGGAAAAGGGTCAAAAATCGATCCAAAGTTTTTGTTGACGGCTAGCAAGCAGATGCCAAGAGTTAATATAAAGGGAGTAAAAAGAGGGAGCCTTCTTCATTCAAATTTGAATGGAAAATATTCTTTACACTTTTATTATCAACAGTTAAGCAGATAACAAAATTTTTTGTTTCGATTTTTTTCAGTCTTTCGAATGAAAAATACTCGCCCGAAGTTTTTGCTACTAGCTACTAGGCATCCTGTTTAGAGCATTAATTACCTACCATACATTGGCCGGAAATTTCGGAAAAATATTAGCATTATACTAGGAAACATCACTATCTGAGTTAAGGTCAGGCTTCACTAGCTTAGCGCTTCACAAATCAAAGACACGGCAGCAGAATAATAAACCGACGCCGACGGTTTGAAGTTGTCTATGTGTGCATTAGTTTTGTGCGCAGTTGCCGTTTGTGTGTGCACTCGTCTTATATGCATTTATCGTGGAATCGAGTTATCATGTCCACACAATCCGATATTTAAAGGGGTAATTAGAACACTTTTTTTATGTAGAGTGGTTTAGGAATGTCCTTGTAACAATCAGAAACACATCATTGAAATTTTCTTGTAGTCGCATCGTGAGACCTTACCTAACGGTGATATTTCTGTCGACATCCATCTAACAGTAGGAAGTTACATCAAGATCCTTACTATCATCATCCTTACTATATCATCTCAAACTTTAAGGCTTGTTGGTCTAGTTAAAGCGCTCACCTCGTGATCCAGTGGTCAGAGCCCAAGCGATTGCTTAAGAATATTAAAAGGTAGTTATATTGGCGTGACACGTATTAAAACTATGCTGGGTACCTAAAGCTTGTTGAAAAAAGAAGTTGAGGTTATTTTAATTACTTGGAACGACTTTACTCGGCATACTCGTAAAATATTAACGTAAGTACCTTAATTCATTCAGTTGCAGCGCATTTGATTTAAACCAATTTTAACAGCTTACTCATGAATTTTAAAGGTTTTTTATATGTACCTACCTACCTAAGAATCCATATCTACGTGGGTTAATAATTAATAAAACAATTTTTTGCTGAATTGTCAGTGTGAAATTTTTTTAGCAATGTAACAGTTATTGCTTATTATGTAGTCTGAAATGAAAATTAATAAATGCATTTATACGTGTAGGTGCATACAAGATACTACAAGGTAAGCTACGCGTCTTTCTATTTAAGAAAGACAATCGAATTAGTATGTGTAAGCCGTGCGTACGACGTACATTGTTTACGGGTATAAATACCAACATAACGAAACAATGTGTCTTGTACGTACGGCATGGCACATACCTACTAATTCTATTGTTTTCCTTAAATGGAAAGAACTCTACCTACCAACAATTTACATGTATCTATCTATGTGTGATAGTTTCCAAAAATATTTTTAATACATGACAATTGAGCACGTCTACCGGAGATTTTATGACCCGCATTCCTGAGACGGAATACAAAAAAACAGATAAAGGATTCCGGTAGCATTGAAAAGATGTTATAATTCTTTATCCTCGGCCGGAGCGTGAACACCGAATCCTTTGAGATGAATGAAAGGATCTCGGCTACCTGCGGCAACCTGGCAATGTTGACAGGCTAAGCCGTTTCAGGGATGGATGACGCAACAGAATGCGTAATTTTTTCCCACATAAACCAAGTCTTAACCTTGAACTGTGGACGTAATTTTCTTTTTAAACTTCCATGGGCGTGGGGTCTCGGAGACTCCTGTACTTCATCGCCAAAATTAAGAGAAAATTTGGGTTAAGTTTGAATTACAAATTTATTAAGTAGGTTTTGATGAAATATCTTATCAACTTTTATTGTATTTGCTTTATTTTAAACAAAATTTAAAATAATAAGGCACTTTTTAGTCTTTGGCGACATGACATCACCTTTAGGAATATAATATTTTAACAATATCTTATAATATAATATAATAAACACAAAATACTTTTTTTTATGAAAAACTCAACTATGACACGTAAACAAAACAAAATAAACTTCTTACTTACCAAAATAGAAATTCTGACATAAGATATAAATAAGGTAATTATTGGCAATCATTACGTAATGGCTTCGAAGATTTCAAACGAACTGGACGATTGCAACCGACACAAGTACCTATGTGTTGACCTTCTGTGCAGTTTTGTTGGAAAAAATCTACATGTTTTCGGGTTCCAGGAAGTATTTTTTGAGCTGGAAGTTATCTAGATGGCATATCAGAACCTATAACGCGCATCAAAGTCAATTCATTGGGTAATTTTGTGCTGACAACGCGTCTTTGCATATGAGATATTAGCAGGGAGCGAGAGAGAAGGTGGATTAACTGTCCACTTGAATTGATTTT